>JAWWNF010001240.1:0-40410 GCA_034641395.1 Darevskia armeniaca
AAATTCTTACTTAGACTGATTATAGTCATGGTTTGGATGGGGGGCTTTTATCCATTTCTGCAGTCACACAATCAATCAGTAGCTGAACTGGGTTCCACACAGTCACAAAAATGAATTAACCGAAAAAGCTTCAAAAACAAAAGTGCAAAATAAATAGCAAAAACAAAGCGCCAAACTTAATCCATTCCAGAAGTCCGTTGGACTTCCGAAATGTTCAAAAACCAAGGCGCAGCTTCTGATTGGTGCAGGCGCCCTGGGAACAATAGCTGACAGCCGCATTGGATGTTCGGCTTCCAAAAAATGTTTGAAAACCAAAACACTTACTTCAGGTTTTCGGCGTTTGAGAACCAAGGTACCACTGTATTATTATTATTATTATTATTATTATTATTATTATTATTATTATTATTCCCTTCACCCTAAAGTCTCAGGGCATCTGTCAGCATTAAAAACAATGTTAAATACCATTTAAAACAATTACCGTATTTTTCGCTCCATAAGACGCACTTTTTTCCTCCTAAAAAGTAAGGGGAAATGTCTGTGCGTCTTATGGAGCGAATGTGTGGTCCCTGGAGCTGAACTGCCCAGGGGCAAAAGCAGATCGTGCTTTTTTTAAAAAAAGAGAGAGAAGGGGGTGTTGAAAGGAAGCCTGCTCAGCAGCTGCTCAGCAAACGATCGGGGAGAGAGATAAGGGAGAGAGATTCCAGCCCCGCCCCCTTGCAGAGGGAGGCTGTTTCCCCAGCGACATGTGACTGGCTGATTAGATTATCTGTCTGGAAACTGTAGAAATGGCTCCCTTTCCTGAAGCTGCAGAACTGTGAGTTAAACCCCATAAAACAGGGTTTTTTTCCCTTTGCAAAGTAAGCTCAACAACTTTGAGCTGATCCTCAAAAAATGGGGCTTTTCTCCTTTGCAAAAGAAGCTGCAGAAATTTGAGCTGATCCCCCAAAAAACTAGGTGCGTCCTATGGTCAGGTGCGCCTTATAGAGCGAAAAATACGGTATAAAGAAAGCCTAAAAATAATTCAGGTGCTTTCATGCCTTCCATATTGTCAGGCATTTCTTTTGCAAACTGTGAGTAACACACAGCAGGACCAGAGGCAGATGCCAACAGGGTCAGGGCCTGGGAGGCAGAGTTGTCAATTGCCTTTGCTTTTTCCTCATTCAAGGCTTTGCCAGCCAAGGGGGGGGGACCTACCACCACCAAAAAGGGGGGAAAGGAAGGGCGGGGAGCAGCTCAGCAAAGTGCAAAATTACTATTGTTGCCACAAGCCCGTTTCCTTTTAATAATCAGTTTGTCCTCTTGGAATAATAAGCAAGAGCATTTTGGCCGAGGAGCTGTCAGCTTGTTTCCCTTCTGGTGGCAGCCTATATTTTGTCGACTATAAGGAGAATTAAGTCTGCAGCCCAGCAGCGCAGGCTTCCAAGGAACGCAGGCAATGAGAAAGGGGGTTTGCTGCAGCTAAACTGAGTCACAGCCAAGGCAGCGGGCCAACGGCAGAGCAGAATGGCAACACCGGGAGAAGCTCCTTCACAACCCCTTGCTAAGTCAACATGTTGTAAGAATATCAAGGTCTTATATAATAATTGTTCATAAGTGTGCCAAGCAAAACAAGGCCACATGTCTGAAGCAGCACAGGAAGACAGGCCTGTCTCCATTTTGACTCCCAAACTGACAAACTGTTTCTCTGCAAGGAAGGAAGGAAGGGGGTGATTGTCTCAGGAAAATAAAGTGATAATCTCTGGCATCCTGATGCCTGAGTGCCAGACATGGGCCATTTCCCTCACAAAGAACCCACCACCTAAAATGGATTTGGATCCTTAGCCCTACATTAGCCCTGCCAGGCCAGGCAGGAAACAAGAAACCTTTTGTTTTGCTGAAATGTGTGTCTGGGAGGGGTCAGGGAGAGATGGCACAGGTGTGAGAATTCTCAGGTTACCTCCTCTGACCCTCCCAATCTGTGATGCAGCTGTGATGTATCTGGGGAGTGGTCTGGGGTTACACCCCTTCTGTGATGTATGTGGGAGGTATCTGGGGGCGGGGCTGGACTCTGAGGGGGATTTTTGAAATGTCTTTATAAGAGCATGTGCTCCTTTTGTTGGGGGTCCTTTTTTCCCCCCCTACTCTTTGGCGTGTGGCGCAAAAACGCCATGTTTGCAACAGAAATAAATTCTTTACTTCTCAATTTTTCTCTGGTTGGCCTCTGTAATTTACTCCTTCCGATGAAGAACCTCAAAAGGCTCTTGTGTACCCCATAAGGGAATAAGAGCAGATTTCTGATTATTTCAAACATCACGGAGCAAAACAGAAAGAAAGTTCAGGTCTAGCCCCAAAGCTAGACACAGAAATGTCACAGCTTTCTGGGACCTCAGGGTATTGGATGCCCATAACTTATGCACATTTATCTTGTTGTGCGCATTCAGCTTTACGCATATGGAAAGGGGAAGGGGTTGGGCGGGGATGACTTTGGCAATCCTGCCCATCATTGAACTTTTGACTATACACAATTTTGGCTTTGTGGGCTGGCTATGCAGACCCTCCAAGTGTCCCTATTTTACAGGAACAGTCCCAGATTGACAGAAACTGTCCCGCTTTCTGATCTGATCCTGCAACGTCCCGCTTGTTGGGGATTCATTCCCCACGTCTACAGTCATGGGATTGTTATCTATCACATGACGGTATGTGTTTTCATTCAACAGAATGGGAAGTGACGGAGACGGGATGTTTGTGTTACTGTGTTCCGTGAAGTGGGACTATTGTCCTTTGTCCTTTCTCTTTGCTGTCTGATGCTAGGGAGCCATGTTGCGGGGCTCCGTGTGTGTTTATATGTAAATAAAGTAGATTAGCCACAATGCTGAGTTGCTGAGGTCTGTTGCGAAGACTCTGCATGCTGCGAAGACTCTGCGGATCCCTAAGTGTGCTGATGCTTCTTGGTATCAGTCGCTGTGATGTTCGGGCAGAAGAAAGCTTTTGAAGCTCCCGACCAGGAGGGAGAGAGCATGCCAGTCGGGCATGTGTCTCTGCCAGAGTCCTACACGAGAGTAGGACACTCCTGCGAACACCACTTTTCCTTAGAACAGTGGTGGCTAACCTTGACACTCCAGATGTTTTGGGACTACAACTCCCATCATCCCTGACCACTGGTCCTGTTAGCTAGGGATGATGGGAGTTGTAGTTCCAAAACATCTGGAGTGCCAAGGTTAGCCACCACTGCCTTAGAACATCCCTATTTTCATTGGAGAAATGTTGGAGAGTGTGGAGTTATACAATAACCTTATGAAATAGGCTAGGCTGAGAGGCAGGGACTGGCCTGAGGTCACATCCAGTGAGCTTCATGGCCAAGTGGGGGGGGGGGTTGAACCCTGGCCTCCCAGGTCCTAGCCAGACGCTCTAACCACTGCACCACGCCGTCACTCCCCACATGTTGTTGCACGTGAGCTGCGCCCCTGTATGATATTAGACCAGCGAGGAAGCCTCCACCGACCCACCTTTATAATAATAATAATAATAATAATAATAATAATAATAATAATAAATAATTTATTATTTGTACCCCACCCATCTGGCTGTGTCTCCCCAGCAACTCTGGGCGGCCTCCAACAAATATTAAAATACATTAAAATATCACAGGTTAAAAACTTCCCTAAACAGGGCTGCCTTGAGGTATTTTCTGAATGTCAGATAGTTGTTTATCTCTTTGACCTCTGCTGGGAGGGCGTTCCACAGGGCGGGTGCCACTACCGAGAAGGCCCTCTGCCTGGTTCCCTGTAGCTTTGCTTCTCGCAGTGAGGGAACCGCCAGAAGGCCCTCGGCGCTGGATCTCAGTGTCCGGGCTGAACGGTGGGGGTGGAGACGCTCCTTCAGGTATACAGGACCGAGGCCGTTTATAAAGGCCGTCCAGAAAACTACCAGCGTTCCAGGGAATGAGAAGATGAAAAGAGCTGTCTTTTTGCAAAAAGACAGGCGGAGAGAGACTGGGCTTGTTCTCCGTATCTGAGGCTGCTCACGCCTTTCATCCTGCAGTGGGATTTGATGCAGCAATTTCCTCTGCAATCCGGGCTGAGCGTGTCTGTGAAATGAGCCAACAAGGTTCTCTCGCTCCCAGAGCGCAAGGAAGAAAAAAGAGGAGAGGAGGAGGAACTCCACGAGGAAAACATCTGCCAGCCAGGCATGAAACACACCACTTCCTACCTAAGGAGGCCGGTGCTGTGAGGATCCCAAGGCCTTTTAGAACCAAGGCAGGTCTCATGCCTGGAAGAACCTGGCCAAAGCTGCTCATCCTTGAGGTGACAGCCCTGCCAGAAAGCAAATCCCTTGTGTCATAGGAATTGTAAGGTCTCATATATATAAATCATATGTTCATTAATTTTCAAGGCAAACACATACACATAGCTGTCAACCCTCCCTTTTTTTTGCGGGAAACTCCCTTATTCCAATACCGTTTCCTGCTGCTATCCCGGATTGTTGATATCCCTTAAATTTCCCGGATTTCAAAGGAAGCAGCTCCTCTCCCTCCTTGCCGGCCAGGGAGGCTCCTCAGCTGCGTTGCTCAGCTGCCAATAAGGAGTCTGAGACCGACTGGGGGCGGAGCTTGCATGCCTTGTGCAGCCAGACCCTCACGCCCAACCAGACAGACAGCCTACCTGCCGTCTATGCGCTCGCTCTTTCGCTCACCCGTTCGCGCGCAGCCTCTGGAGCGCAGGGTGGCGAGGCTACTTGGTGCCATTGCACCACCCTCTCAGCATCCCTTATTTTCAAATCCGAAAGCTTGGGGAAATCCCTTATTTTCAAATCTGAAAGTTGACAGCTATGCTCATATATATAAATCATATGTTCATTAATTTTCAAGGCAAACACATACATCCTCTATAATAATTCCCTATGTCCCTGCGGCGCCGTCCGTGTGTCAGTGGAAATTTTAAGTGCGCATGTCGGAGGCGGACGCAGGGATTGGAGGGAAGAGACCAATAGGCAAAGGCGGTTACGCCTCTCCCTCCCCACCCCCGCAGCTCCGAGACTTTTCGAATATGCTGTGTGGTTGCCCTTACCTCCCTACTCGCACACCTTTTCCCGTCGTCCTTCGCCTTTTCGCCCGTTTTGGAGTGGAGCCTCCCGCTGCAGCCGCCTACCATCGCGGCAAAGCTCGGGGGCGCGAAGCGCCCCCACACCTGAAGCGGAGCCTCCTGCTGCCGCCCGCCGCCTCCATTTCGGCCGTTTCCAGCCGAGCCTCCGGCTGCAGCCGCCTACCATCGCGCCAAAGCGCAGGCTCAGCCCTTGCCGCTCCCGCAGCCGTTGCCGACTACAATCGTCGGCAAAGCGCAGGGGCCCGCGCCTTTACAACAGGCTCCCGACGCCGCAGCCCTTGCTCCTTTTGCAGCGGAGCCTCCCGCTGAAGCCGCCTCGCGCGACGCCTTCCGAAATCTCCGCCGACTTAGGAGGGGAGGGGGCGCGGAAGCCGAGGGCGCCGATGGGCGAGCGTCTCCCTCGCGCTCCTGTTACCATGGAGATGCACCCGGCCAGCAGCCCTCCAGCCTTTTCTTTTGTGCCGGGGGGGGGCTCAGTTTGGGGACGGGCGCGTGGCGTCCAGAGGGCAACCGAAGGCCGAGCATGAACAGAATGAGGGAGGGAGGGAAAAAGGAAGGAAAGAAGAAAAGAAACAGGGAAGGAAGTATGGAAAAATGTAGGGACGGAGGAAGGAAGGAAGAACAGAGGGAGGGAGGGAGGGAGGGAGGAAGGAAGAACGGGAAAAGGGAGGGAGGGAGGGAGAATAGAGAAAGGGAGGGAGGGAGAAAGGAAGGAAGGAAACATGGAAGGAAGAATGGAAAAATGTAGGGAGACAGAAAGGAAGGAACAACAGAGGGAGGGAGGGACGGAGAAACGGAAGGAAGAACGGAAAAATGGAGGGAGAGAGGAAGGAAGAACAGAAAGGGACGCAGGGAGGGAGGGACCACATATGTTCTAGAGCCCGTTATTTAACGGGCTGAACGTCCACTAGTAAGTATATAAATTACATGTCTGAAATAGTACAGGAGAGCAATCCTGAAACCATTTTGACTCTCCCAAATTGACCTCAAATGTTTCTCTGCAAGGAGGAAGGAAATGGGAAAGCCTTCCCATTGTCTCTCTGCTCGCAAATCCTGTCTTAAAGGGCATATTTGTGTATGAATAGGGTGAGCCTGTGACCTGGATTCAGGAACTGAGTATTTACCATCACAAAAGAATGGCCAAGCTGCCCAGGTAAAGCTATCAGTGATCATTATCAGGTATCCTGGCAGACAGGTTTTCTGCTGTAGACCTTCTGTGATGTGTGTATGATGTTTTGGGGGGTGGCCTTGAGCTCCAGGGGAGGCAATTTTCAAAAGTCTATATAAGGGCTTGCACACCATTGTTCTGGGTTCCTCCTCCCTCCTGCATGGGGTGAGTGGTGACCCTGTTGCAACAGTTTAATAAAGATCAGGCTTACTAGCTGCTTTGCTTCTCAATATTCTCTGGTTGGCCTCTGTTATTTTCTCCTACCAATAGAGAACCTACTTAAGGACTCTATATGGGCTCTTAAAGGTAAAGGGATCCCTGACCATTAGGTCCAGTCATGACCGACTCTGGGGTTGCGGCGCTCATCTCGCTTTACTGGCCGAGGGAGCCGGCGTACAGCTTCCGGGTCATGTGGCCAGCATGACTAAACCGCTTCTGGCGAACCAGAGCAGCGCACGGAAACGCCGTTTACCTTCCCGCCGGAGCGGTACCTATTTATCTACTTGCACTTCATGCTTTCGAACTGCTAGGTTGGCAGGAGCAGGGACCGAGCAACGGGAGCTCACCCCGTAGCGGGGATTCGAACCGCCGACCTTCTGATCGGCAAGCCCTAGGCTCTGTGGTTTAGACCACAGCGCCACCCGCATCCCATATGGGCTCTTAGATACCCCATAAGAGAAAGGGGGCAGTATTTTTCTTATAACACTTGAGAACAACATTTCTAGATTTCCATTAAGAAGCGGCAACTCGTAGCGGTGGTCTTTGCTAAATCGCTTGGGGAGATTGTCGCGTTTCTGTACATTTCCCCCTCTCCCCTCTGGTTTGTGTCTAAAAAGCAAGTATTTGCAAGGAGACAAGCTCTCTGGTGGAGGGAGCCAAACCCCACGTCTCAGTTTGAAATTGCAAGCCAAGCCTTTGACTGCAGCTCTTATCGACCAAATTGTATTTCATGTACAATCACGCCGTCAATAAATCTCTCCCCGCCACACACCCTGCCTATTCCCAGGCCCTTATCTTGGATTACCAAAGTAAGCAGTTTATCCGGCAGATCTTTGCAACCGAGCCGTATCCCATCAGGTGTTTTTCTCTGTTCCAATCAATAAACCATCTTTGTTTGGATTCCTCGGTTTATTAGATACTCCTCAGAAGGGCAATTAAAAAAAAACAAGAACCGGTGGACATTCCTGATCGTAACAAATAGGTCTCAGCAACAGAACCACAAAGTAAGCTGTGGTTCAAGCAACTTCAATGACTTTGGGGCCAAAATCTACCTGAGCAATTGTAGCCATAGGTAGGCAAACTAAGGCCCGGGGGCCAGATCCGGCTCAATCGCCTTCTAAATCTGGCCCGCAGACGGTCCAGGAATCAGCGTATTTTTACATGAGTAGAATGTGTCCTTTTATTTAAAATGTATCTCTGGGTTATTTGTGGGGCATAGGAATTCATTCATTCCCCCCCCCCAATATAGTCAGCACCACCCCACAAGGTATGAGGGACAGTGGACTGGCCATCAGTGAAATCAAGGGCTTTTTTTCTGCCCTGATGTGGATCACTTTGCCAGACCCTGCAAGTGTCCCTATTTTCCAGAGACAGTCCCTGATTTACAGAAGCCATCTTGGTTTCTCATTTGATCCCGGAATGTCCCGCTTTTCCTTAGGATATCCCTATTTTCATCAGAGAAATGCTGGAGGGTATGGAGCTATGTGACTCCCTCAAGCCAAGGAGATAAGTAACTAGACAACCTTTAAAAGACATCTGAAGGCAGCCCTGTATAGTGTAATAAAAAAAATTTAAGGTCTTATATATATGATAAATGTTCATAAATGTACCAAGCAAACACGTACATAAATATATAAACCACATGTCTGAAGCAGCACAACAAGACAGTCCTGAAACCATTTTGACTCCCAAACTGACCAAATGTTTCTCTGCAAGGAGGGAGGGGTTGAGGGAACCTTCCCATTGTCTCAGGAATTGATTACCATCTCAAAGGAATGGCCAGACTACCAGGAAAGGCAATCAGATAAGGCATTATCAGATAACCTGGCAGACAGGAGATAAACAACGCACTCAGATTTCTGTTGTAGACCGCCTCTTCTGTGATGTATGTATGATGTTTCTGGGGGTGGTCTTGGACCTCAGGGCGGCCAATTTAAATGTCTATACAGTGGTACCTCGGGTTAAGAACTTAATTCGTTCTGGAGGTCCGTTCTTAACCTGAAACTGTTCTTAACCTGAGGTGCTACTTTAGCTAATGGGGCCTCCCACTGCCGCCACACAATTTCTGTTCTCATCCTGAAGCAAAGTTCTTAACCCGAGGTACTATTTCTGGGTTAGCGGAGTCTGTAACCTGAAGTGTCCGTAACCTGAAGCGTCTGTAACCCGAGATACCACTGTATAAGGGCAGGCACACCTTTGTTCTGGGTCCTCCTCCGCTCTCCTGTGTGTGAGGGGTTACTAGGCTGCTTATCAGGCTTACTAGCTGCTTTGCTTCTCAATATTCTCTGGTTGGCCTCTGTTATTTTCTCCTACCAATGGAGGACCTACAAAGGACTCTATTAGGGCTCTTGTGTACCCCATAAGGGAATAAGGGCAGATTTTGTTTACAACAATAGGGAAGGTTTTTTTTTTTAATGTTCAATGTTTTGTTATGTTTCTATATATGTTGGAAGCTGCCCAGAGTGGCTGGGGCAACCCAGTCAGATGGGTGGGGTATTATTATTATTATTATTATTATTATATAGGATGTCCCGATTTTCATCAGAGAAATCTTTAAATTTAATTGCATTTGCAATTTTATGGTTACCTTTACATCTTCCTACCTCCTTTTTGACAGGAGGCGACCAGAACTGTAGGGAACATATTACTGGAGACACCTCAGAAAGGGGTACAGATGGCAACCCTCCAAATTCTCTCCTACAGGCTCCCGTTACAACTGGGGAAGGCACAGGGATGAGATCCTGCCCGCCCGGAGAGGACAAAGCCCTTTGGGAGCCACCTCGCAGATCCTCGCCCACCCAATCGAGCAGAGCGCCTACAGATGGAGCCCGCCCCGAACCCAAACTGCCATCTGCATTTCTATTCTGTCAGGAACAAGCAGAAATTTGCAGCTGAATCGAGGAACAAAAGCCAGCCGGCGCAGGCAGGGAGCTAAATAGGGCACGTATAAATAGTGCCAATTGTTCTTGCCCGCTGCTCACATCGTGAAATTGAGGGGGGCTTTGAAAAGATCTCGTCTCCCATTCTTCCCCTCGCCAAGCCGAGACAGGGTTTTTTTTGGGGGGGGAATCTAAACAGAGATGTCTCCTCGCAGGCAGGCAGCGTTAGGAGGGGGTTGGCAGATGAATTTCCCCATTCAGGGACTTCAGAGTGAGGTTGGCTCCTTTTAAAGTCTGGCTACGTTCTTGTGATGACATCCTGGACACTGAGCCAGACCTTTGGTCCATCTACATCAGTGTTGTCTACCCGGAGTGCTTGTCCACTCTTAACTTTTGCCCTGCTCTTTCCAGGCCCAGGTCCACATTTTACAACTCCAGGTCCACCAGGGCCAACTTAGGGTGCCCTGGGGGCCCGAGCACACACAAAATAATTGTTGTGGGTGCTTGGCACACAGCGGGGACTCCAACGCGACTTCTGGTGCCTTGAAAAGCACTGGAAGTCAAGTCTGAGGCCTCTCAGGGACACAGCTGTCAACCCTCCCTTTTTTGCAGGAAACTCCCTTATTCCAATGCCGTTTCCCGCTGCTATCCCGGATTGTTGATATCCCTTAAATTTCCTGGATTTCAAAGGAAGCAGCTCTTCTCCCTCCCTGCCGGCCACGGAGGCTCCTCAGCTGCGTTGCTCGGCTGCCAATAAGGAGTCTGAGACTGACTGGGGGCGGAGCTTGCATGCCTTGTGCAGCCAGACCCTCACACCCAACCAGACAGCCAGCCTGCCTGCCGTCTACGCGCTCGCTCTTTCGCTCACCCGTTTGTACGCAGCCTCTGGAGCGCAGGGTGGCGAGGCTACTTGGTGCCATTGCACCGCCCTTGCGGCATCCCTTATTTTCAAATCCGAAAGTTTGAAAAAAATCCCTTATTTTCAAATCCGAAAGTTGACAGCTATGCTCAGGGACTCAGAGATGGAGTCCCAGGCCTCACGAAGCCTTTTGACATGACTTCACACCACGGATTTGCATCCCAGCATCACAATATTAAATGCAGTTCATTTTCACTTCATTTCCTACCGATCTGTAACACTTGTGTCCACGTTTTCATCAAGCTATCAATCAGTTCCCACCAGCCAGATGCCATGAATGTATATGTGAACTAAATGCACAACAGATTAAACAGAGGACTTACTGTTCTTTTCCACTTCAAAGCAGCGTGGGGGGGGGGAGAGGAAGAGGGGGAAAGTCAAATACATTATTGCACCAAACAAACATCATCAAAAGGACGCTAATATTTCAATAAAAGAATGTGCGACAAATTTAACAAAAAAAAAGACAATACAAATACAACGTGAAAAATTGGAAGTTGCATTTATTTATGATTGTATGACATTGATAAAATGGATTTTTTTGAAATAATGCTCTTGATGTTCTTTTGTAGTTATCTAAAATTCTTTATTCTTGACTTTTTCTATTCTGATTTTTCTTTACTCTTACTTTCTTATTTTCTTTCTTTGATTTGATGTATGTAGATATATGCACTTTTGTTTTAAAACTAATAAAGATTTAATTTTTTTTAAAAGGATGCTAATATTTCTCGGCAACGTCTGAAGGAGGCTGATCAAGTCCTGGACACATGTCTGCAGTTGGTGCCGGGCTGGGTAAGGGCCAATCAACCCAAGAAGATTACTGTAAGATGGAAGTCCTGTGTGTGAGTTTGGGAATTGGGCAGGTTGATGTCATGCCTTGCCCTGACCTGGTACCAGAAAAAGAACCCTCAGAGGACATCCCACGGGCAGGATCTGAGCACAAGAGCCCTCTCCCCTCCTGTGGCTTCCAGCAACTGGAATTCAGAAACATTGGAGGCAAAGCAGAGTCATTCTGACTGGTAGCCATCAATAGCCCTCTCCTCCCTGAATTTGCCCAAGTTGGTGGCCATCACTGCCTCCTGTGAGAGTGGGTATGTGATGCACATATTTCCTTTTATGTGTCCTGTGTGAGTGCCTGGAGGCGGTTGGAGGATGGATGGCGGCTAACAGATTGAGGCTGAATCCTGACAAGACAGAAGTACTGTTTTTGGGGGACAGGGGGCGGGCAGGTGTGGGGGATTCCCTGGTCCTGAAAGGGGTAACTGTGCCCCTGAAGGACAAGGTGAGCAGCCTGGGAGTCATTTTGGACTCACAGCTGTCCATGGAGGCACAGGTTAATTCTGTGTCCAGGGCGGCTGTCTACCAGCTCCATCTGGTACGCAGGCTGAGACCCTACCTGCCAGCAGACTGTCTCGCCAGAGTGGTGCATGCTCTGGTTATCTCCCGCTTGGACTACTGCAATGCGCTCTACGTGGGGCTACCTTTGAAGGTGACCCGGAAACTGCAATTAATCCAGAATGCGGCAGCTAGACTGGTGACTGGGAGTGGCCGCTGGGACCACATAACACCGGTCCTGAGAGAGCTACATTGGCTCCCAGTACGTTTCCAAGCACAATTCAAAGTGTTGGTGCTGACCTTTAAAGCCCTTAACGGCCTCGGTCCAGTATATCTGAAGGAGCGTCTCCACCCCCATTGTTCACCCCGGACACTGAGGTCCAGCGCGAGGGCCTTCTGGCGGTTCCCTCACTGCAAGAAGCGAAGCTACAGGGAACCAGGCAGAGGGCCTTCTCGGTAGTGGCACCCGCCCTGTGGAACGCCCTCCCATCAGAGGTCAAAGCGATAAACAACTACCTGACATTTAGCAAATACCTGAAGGCAGCCCTGTTTAGGGAAGTTTTTAATCTGTGACATGTTAATGTATTTTGATATTTGTTGGAAGCCGCCCAGAGTGGCTAGGGAGACCCAGCCAGATGGGCGGGGTACAAATAATAAATTATTATTATTATTATTATTATTATTATTATTATTATTATTACTGAATCTTCTAATATTCACTTTCTTTGGATGTCCATGAGTTCCAGAGTTATCAGACAGGAAGAAAAAAACCTTCCCCTCTTCTCTAAACGAAAAACTCTGCAATATCCCTTTCGAAGGGCCAGAACTTTACACAGTACTCCAAACGCAGTTGCACCATAGCTTTGTATAATGGCATTGTGACAATTATAGAATGGCAGGGCTGGAAGGGACTCTGAGGGTCATCTAGTCCAAGGCAAAGCAGGAATCCAACAGATGGCTATCCAACCTCTGCTTAAAAACCTCCAAAGAAGGAGAGACCACAGCCTCTTGAGGGAGTCTGTACCACTGTACAGCTCTTGGTGTCAGAAAGATCTTCCTGATGTTTAGTCAGAATCTCCTTTCTTGTAAGTAACTTCCTGGAGTAGGAGAAAACAAGTTTGCTCCATCTTCTATGTGAGAGCACTTTAGATATGTGAAGATGGCTGTCATATCTGCTCTCCGACTATTGGCAGTTTTATTTTCAATTCTTTGCCTAATGATCCCTCGCGTGCAATTTGCCTTTTTCCCCACAGCTGCCACACACCGTGTCAACAGTGCCAAGGGCCTTCTGGCGGTTCCCTCGCTGTGAGAAGTGAGGTTGCAGGGAACCAGGCAGAGGGCCTTCTCGGTAGTGGCACCCGCCCTGTGGAACGCCCTCCCTTCAGATGTCAAAGAGAACAACAACTACCAGACTTTTAGAAGACATCTGAAGGCAGCCCTGTTTAGGGAAGCTTTTAATGTTTAATAGACTATTGCAGGGGTGGCCAGCTTCCAAGAGACTGTGATCTACTCACAGAGTTAAAAACTTGGGGTTCAGGTCAAAGTTGTTGAGCTTTTTTTAGGAAGGGAAGCCCTGTTTTGGGGGGTTCACGTAAAAGTTGTTGAGCTTCTTTAGGGAGGAGGAAGGCGACGTTGAGCTTTTTTTAGGAAGGAAAGCCCTGTTTTTGGTGGTTCAGGTCATTTTAGGGGTGCAGGGCAAAGATGTTGAGTTTTTTTAGGGGAGCCAAAGTTTTTTAGCTTCTTTGAGGGGAAGCCACTGATCTACTGGTGATCTACCACAGACGTCCAGTGATCTACCAGTAGATCACGATCTACTTGTTGGAAATGCCTGGACTATTGTATTTTAATATTCTGTTGGAAGCTGCCCAGAGTGGCTGGGGAAACCCAACAATAAATTGTTGTTGTTGTTGTTGTCGTTGTTGTTGTTGTTGTTGTTGTTGTTATCTTCATTGAGCTCTCTACTGTGACCCCCAAGGTCTCCTTCCTGGTCTGCCACTGCTAGTTCAGAGCCCATGAATTGGCACATTCTTCCAGGTTCTGTGCACGCCTGTTGAATCGCCGCATGCATGCGCACAACACACACATTATTAAACAGTATGATCACATCTTATGCACAATGAACTTGCACAATTTCAACCTTGCACAGTTGAAAACTGGCCAGTTGAAACGGTGCAAATTACCATATTTTTCACTCCATAAGACGCACCTGAACATAAGACACACCTAGTTTTTAGAAAAGGAAAGGTGGAAAGCCCTGTTTTTTTGAGGATCAGCTCAAAGTGGTGCAGCTTTTTTTGCAAAGGGAAAAGCCCTGGTTTTTGAGGATCAGCTCAAAGTGGTGCAGCTTTTTTTCCGAAGGGGAAAGCCCCGTTTTTATGGGGTTCAACTCACAGTTCTGCAGCTTCTAGTCCTACAGGAAAGGGAGCCATTTCTACAGTTTCCAGACAGATAATCTAATCAGCCAGTCACATGTCGCTGGGGAAACAAACAGCCTCCCTCTGCATTCAACAACGGAGGCCTGGGCAAGGGGGCAGGGCTGGAAAGGGAGCCTTATCTCTCTCCCCGATCGCTTGCTAAACAGCTGTTCAGCGGCTTCCTTTCAACACCCTCTTCTCTCTTTGTAAAAAAAAGAGCACAATCTGCTTTTGGCCCCTTGGCAATTTGGCTCCAGGGACCACGCAATCACTCCATAAGGCGCACAGACATTTCCCCTTACTTTTTAGGAGGCAAAAAGTGCGTCTTATGGAGCGAAAAATACGGTAATTGCGTGCAAGGCAGAGAGCTTAAAAGCTCCTTTTGCATCGGGTTTTCCCCATGTGGAAAGACCTTTTAAGCTCTCCGCCTTGCTTTGCAGGCGAGTTCCACTTGGAGAGGGGCTCTGGGATGCTCTCAGGACATCCCATAGGAACTCAGACGGCTCCAGGAGATCTCCTGAGAGCATCCCAGAGTCTGTGCGCTGAATGGGCCTTGCCCGCTAAGCAAGGAGAAGAGCTTAAAAGCTCTCTGCCTTGCCTAGGGGGTGCAGGGATAAGGCCATAGCTGTCAACCCTCCCTTTTTTGGCGGGAAACTCCCTTATTCCAATGCCGTTTCCCGCTGCTATCCCGGATTGTTGATATCCCTTCAATTTCCCGGATTTCAAAGGAAGCAGCTCCTCTCCTTCCCTGCCGGCCAGGGAGGCTCCTCAGCTGCGTTGCTCGGCTGCCAATAAGGAGTCTGAGACCGACTGGGGGCGGAGCTTGCATGCCTTGTGCAGCCAGACCCTCACGGCCAACCAGACAGACAGCCTGCCTGCTGTCTATGCACTCGCTCTTTCGCTCAGCCGTTTGCGCGCAGCCTCTGGAGCGCAGGGTGGCGAGGCTACTTGGTGCCATTGCACCGCCCTCGCGGCATCCCTTATTTTCAAATCCGAAAGTTGACAGCTATGGATAAGGCCCACTCAGTTTGCCAGCTCTGGGAAGTAATGGCGGGGTGTGTGATTCGAGTATATGTGTTTTTTTGTATATGTGCCACCCCTGGAATGTAAGTTCCACACAAGCTGTCATATAATATAGAAATCAGCTGGCAGGTGGAGGTGGAAGTTGAGAGAGCCAAAAGCCAGGGAATCCTCTTACCCGCCCCGAAGAGCCATCTGTCTATCATTCTGATACATCCATTGACCAGTGCTGTTGCCAACGACCGTGTCCGTCATGGCTGGATGCTGAGGCTCCCTGGAAGACAAAAAAGCAGTGAGAGCTTGTAAGTCAGCAGCGAGATCAAGGGTTGAAGAGGTAATGATTGCAGCAGCAAAGAAGAGGGTGTGAGCTCTTTAGAATAGTTGGAAGGGACCACGAGGGTCATCTAGTCCAACCCCCTGCAATGCAGGAATCTTTTGCCCTACATGTGACTCGAACCCAGGACCCTGAGATTTGGAGTCTCGCGCTCTGCTGACAGAGCTACAAGGCAACAAGCCCTTTAGGCAGAGAAGCTCCCAGAGAATCATCCTCCTCTGTCAGCTCCATATTTGCAGGTCACCAACAGGTCCAGGGTTAAATCACAGAGCCTAGGGCTTGCCGATCAGAAGGTCGGCGGTTCGAATCCCCGCGACGGGGTGAGCTCCCGTTGCTCGGTCCCTGCTCCTGCCAACCTAGCAGTTCAAAAGCACGTCAAAGTGCAAGTAGATAAATAGGTACCACTGCAGCGGGAAGGTAAACGGCGTTTCCGTGCGCTGCTCTGGTTCGCCAGAAGCAGCTTAGTCATGCTGGCCACATGACCCGGAAGCTGTACGCCGGCTCCCTTGGCCAGTAATGCGAGATGAGCGACGCAACCCCAGAGTCGGACACGACTGGATCTAATGGTCAGGGGTCCCTTTACCTCCATATTCCAGTTGACCAACAGATACATTTCAAAAGAATTATTACTAGGGGTTAAAACATGTTCAGAAGCCCACATTTTCTATGGCATCTTTGCCACACTCCCCTTAGGCTCCCTACTCCACTGGATTTTATGTGGTCCATTAATTTCAATGGGTCTACTCTGAGCAGGTCTAACCTTGGGTAAGTCCAAGTGCATGCAACTGAATCCAAAAGTTATCTTTCCCACTCCTTAACCTTGACTCTATTTCCCTCTTCTTTGTCTGTTGTTTCCTCTGTGCTGAATCACAGACTGTAATCTCATCGGGGCAGCGACCCACCCTCTCATACTTTGTGCGGCACCAAGCAAGTTAAGGGTGCTGTGTGAAGAAATGGTGACAAGGCTAGGCCTACTAGCTTGGATATTTTATAGGTTTCATAAAAGTTTATATGCACTTGATCGTAAGAAGAAGAAGAAACCTCAAAGCCGTTTACAAAAAAGAATAAAACAAGAAAATTGTCAATAAAACCGGTTAAAGCAGCTGTTGAAATAATACAAAAATGATTGCAATAAAATGATAAGTGAAAAACAGATTAAAACACATGTCAACACTCTGTGTATCTGGGCAGGCTTGTCTGAACAAGCAGGGGCCAAAAAGAGTACTATGAAGGTGCCTGCCTGGTAGCTCAGTGGGTTAGAGCGTGGTGCTGATAATACCAAGGTTGCAGGTTCGATCCCCGTATGGGGCAGCTGCATATTCTCCCTGCATATTGGGGTTGGACTAGATGATCTTCGGGGTACCTTCCAACTCTATAATTCTACAATTCTACATTATCAATAGCCAGGGAGTCCCAAAGTGCAAGTGCTACCACAATGAAGGGTCAGTTTCTTGCCAATGCAGAACAAGTCTTACATAGCACCCGTAACAGAGCCAGTTCCGTAAATCAAAGCGGTCAAGTGGGCGTTCATGGGGTAAGGGGATAACCTCCCATCTCTGAGATGTGCGGTGGAGCCCCACTTACACCAAGCCAAAAGGATTCTCCACTGGTTTGCAGTAGGAAGTATTATACCAGGGGTCGGCAAGGTTTACCTCACCTGGGCCAGTTCACTCCAGTGGAGATCCCTCCGTGGGCAGGAGCGCGCCTGCGATTTCCGGCGTCTGCGCAGACACGATTTCCGGTGCTGCGGAAACAAGTTCCCGCACCGCGCTGTGCCGATTTAGCGCAGCGCACGGGGACTCACCAAGAGGGCGTCTCAGTTCGGGGGCGGCTCATGGGCCAGTTAAACAACCCCTGTGGGCTGCTTGTGGCCCATGGGCCTTAGGTTGCCGACCCCTGTATTATACCAAGCCAGAACATTTGTCCACGGAGCACAGTGATGTAGCAGAAAGGATTTCCCAACCCTCTTGACTCAAGCTCTTTTTCACTGGACATGCCAGGAACCTTATGCTAACACACACAAAAAGGCGCTCTGCTCTGTGTGTGTTTTCAGTATTGTAAAATCTATATTGACATATCTTCACTTTTCTTTTACATACCTACCATGCCTATGATGCATGTTTTTGGTGGTGGTGGTGTTTTCCAAAGATGTATATCCATACATACAACCTGAGCAGAGGACGGAGGGACTCACAGCATTAAGGCCTCAACAGAACTTCCTTCCCCATTAGAATCGTAGAGTCGGAAGGGACACCCAGGGTCATCTAGTCCAACCCCGTGCAATGCAGGAATCTAAGCTAAAGCGTCCATGGCCATCCAACCTCTGCTTTTAAAAACCTCCAAGGAAGGAGAGTCCACAACCTCCTGAGGGTGACTGTTCCACTGATGAACAGCTCTGACTGTCAGAAGCCTGAATTCACAGCCCTTGAGTCCATCACAGAGCAAGACAGGCCTCTGCCTCCTCAGCTTCCAGCATCAGCCAAACCATCCCAAGATGGCATCTGCATCCAGGCAGGTGAGTTTGGAAAAGACCCACCCATTTATCTCCATGGCAACAGAGCAACCTCTTTGGGAAGTAGCAGTATTTACCTGGATTGGACTGGTTCTGCAGTCTCTAGATTTTTAACATCACTGGTTTACAGGCTTGGAAGGGACCCGGGACATCATCCAGACTGACCCCGCAAACCTATAACAGTTTCGTCATTAGAAGTGCATGGGTTGAACAGGTGTCATGTACATGGGGTGCAGAAAAAAGCCACAAGGCTGGCACAGCAGAGCCCTGAAATCTAAAAACTTAAAGGATCTGTGATGACATAAGCAAGCTTGCTTCATTTGGGGGGGGGGGGGTTGAACAGCTTCTACTGTAAAAGGGGGCAGTGCACACTTCGAACCTCAACCAAACCTGCCTTTCTTCCCAGACCTGCCAGGTGAGGGTGGTTTTAATTAACTTGCAAAGCAGCTTTGGGGAAAAGCCCAGTTCACTTTGTGACATTCTCATCCATCAAACAACTTTTGTACTTTGCACCACGGAATAGCAGAATAGCAGAAAGCCTCGGTGTAACAAGCGGGTGGCGCTGTGGGTTAAACCACAGAGCCTAGGGCTTGCTGATCAGAAGGTCGGCGGTTCGAATCCCCGCCATGGGGTGAGCTCCCGTTGCTCGGTCCCAGCTCCTGCCCACCTAGCAGTTCGAAAGCACGTCAAAGTGCAAGTAGATAAATAGGTACCACTGCAGCGGGAAGGTAAACGGCGTTTCCGTGCGCTGCTCTGGTTCGCCAGAAGCAGCTTAGTCATGCTGGCCACATGACCCAGAAGTTGTACGCCGGCTCCCTCGGCCAGTAAAGCGAGATGAGCGCCGCAACCCCAGAGTCGGTCGCGACTGGACCTAATGGTCAGGGGTCCCTTTACTTTTACCTTTAACACCATTAATACCCTCTCCATCGAACAGCAGCAGGAGATGTCCTCGCACTTGGATCATTAAAAGAAAAAGCTGCCAAGACTTTTCCAAGTATCTTATTTCAGGCATGTGAAAAACATGATCAAAGGGGAAGTGCTGTTTTCCTTTTGTTTTCTCCGTTCCTCAAATCCCCAGAGTGGTGGTGGTGGGCAGGCTCCGGTTTGCTTCCTGCATCTTCAGAGAACAGATGTAAACGAGGAAGGAAGGCAGCATCTCTGAGTGATGCCAGCTCTGTGGGGAACAGCCCTACATCTTGCTTCAGCCTTTTTGACCAGCATCAAGGACTTGGGCTCCAAACTCTTCCATAAGGCAACAATGGCTGCAGGTTGATATAAACAAGAAATGGGGCAGAGAGAGCCTGTGAGAGGGACCAAGGGAATGAGTCCATGCTGCAGAGTGGCTAATAGCCAAAGCATAATCCAAAGCCACGTTAAAATGGCTTATGGAGAATAGTCACATAAATGTAGAATTGTATAGCTGGAAGGACAGATCCTGAAGCTGAGGCTCCAATACTTTGGCCACCTCATGAGAAGAGAAGACTCCCTGGAAAAGACCCTGATGTTGGGGAAGATTGAGGGCACAAGGAGAAGGGGACGGCAGAGGACAAGATGGTTGGACAGTGTTCTCGAAGCTACCAACATGAGTCTGACCAAACTGCGGGAGGCAGTGGAAGACAGGAGTGCCTGGCGTGCTCTGGCGTCCATGGGGTCACGAAGAGTCGGACACGACTAAATGACTAATCAAAATCTCCTCTCAATCCCCTCTTTTCCAGACTAAGCATACCCAGCTCCCTCAACAGTTTCTCATAAGGCTTGCTTTCCAGACCCTTTATCATCTCCTCCTCTGCACACCTTCCAGCTTGTCAGCATCCTTCTTAAATTGTGGTCCCCAGAACTGGACACAGGACCCCAGGTGTAGTGTGACCAAGGCAGAAGAGAGAAGCCTGTACCTTAGTTCTCCACCAGAGTTCTTTCCAGAAGTCCTTTTGACTCCCGTAACGGTTCCAAAACTAAGGTGCGGCTTCCGATTCGCTGCAGGAACTTCCTGCACTCAATTGGAAGCCGTGGGACCCGCGTCAGGCGTTCGGCTTCCGAAAAACATTCGCAAACCAGAACACTCACTTCCGGGTTTGCGGTGTTCGGGAGCCAAAATGTTCGAGCCGCAAGGTGTTCCAGACATATCTGTCAACCCCCCCTTTTTTGCGGGAAACTCCCTTATTCCAATGCCGTTTCCCGCTGCTATCCCGGATGGTTGATATCCCTTAAATTCCCCGGATTTCAAAGGAAGCAGCTCCTCTCCCTCCCTGCCGGCCAGGGAGGCTTCTCAGCTGCGTTGCTCGGCTGCCAATAAGGAGTCTGAGACCAACTGTGGGCGGAGCTTGCATGCCTTGTGCAGCCAGACCCTCACGCCCAACCAGACAGACAGACAGCCTGCCGTCTATGCACTCGCTCTTTCGCTCACCCATTCGCGCGCAGCCTCTGGAGCGCAGGGTGGCGAGGCTACTTGGTGCCATTACACCGCCCTCGCGGCACCCCTTATTTTCAAATCCGAAAGTTTGAAAAAATCCCTTATTTTCAAATCCGAATGTTGACAACTATGGTTCCAGAACCAATATACGGCTGTATATTGATGATGTTGGTGGTGGTGGTGATTTAACTACCCTCCGCTGAGAGACCCAACTGCTTAAGACTCCGAGAGGGAGCTTAACCTGGTTGGGAGAATGCCAACACCAGCAGCATTCCCACAAGACAAAAGAGAGGGGCAGCTTCCACAGCAGTTAACTCTGGGGAGGGTCTATTGCTCAGGATCTCTGCCTCGCCTGCAGAAGTCCCCATGTTCCAGCCCTGGCATCTCCAGCTTAAACGGCTGAATTAGGAAAGCCTTCACACTGACAGGCCAAATGTCTGATGAAGTGGAGGCAGTGTGGTGTAGCGGTTAGAGTGTCTGCCTAGGGCCTGGGAGAGACCAGGGTTCAAATCCCCACTCGGCCACGAAGCTCACTGGTGGGTGACCAGCCACTGCCTCTCAGCCTGACCCACCTCACAGGGTTGTTGTGGGGACTAAATGAGGAGGGGGGCCAACCATGCATGTCATCTTGAGCTCCTTGGATGAAAAGGGGGGACGGGAATGCAATAAATAGATACCATAAGCTTGCCAACCTGGTGCCCTCCAGATGTTTTGAACTACAACGCCCATCAGCGCTAGCCAGTACAGGCTGATGGAAGCCTGCAAAGGACCTGCTGGATCAAGCCAATGGCCCAGCCAATCTGGCATCTTCTCATATTGACCAACCAGATCCCCCAAAGGGAAACTCACCAGCAGGACCCAAGCGCAAGAGCCCCCTCTACTGGCATTCAGAAGCATTGCTGCCTCTGACCATGGAGGCAGAACATCAGAGCCAGGAGCTATAAGGCTACATAAGACTGAAACGGGGGTCGCTTTTCCATTTTGCCTTACCGAGAGCTGAGCAGCACCCAGGGCACACCCTGAAGCAGACGGGTCCCATAGGAAAACCCAGAACTTGGGCAGGGGTGAAAAGGAGAGGCGCAAGGGGTGCAGTTCCCGGGCATGGCATTTCCAGAGTGGGAGCAACCCGGCGACCGGTTTGTTTCCATCTCTTTCCCAGCTCTGCAATGCAGCTTTCTTAAATATTGAACAGGCTGGCTGATGCAACTCCGGCGGGTAAAGCCAAGGCTGAGGGGCCGCTTGGCTTTCTTTCCTTCCCCACGTTGAGGAAGCCTGAACGCAATCAATCTTCATTCAGGAAAAGAAGGGGGATGCCCAACAAGGGGGAACGGCCAAAGAGGACGTGGCGAGAGGAGAATAAAAGCAAGAGGGAGAGATCCGCAGAGCCTCTCCCTTTGCACGTGCCAAGAAGGCGCACCGAGGGGCAGGGAAGGCGGTCGGCATTTTCCGGGGCCCGTTTCCCTGCGAGGAGAGGGGCATATGGCCGGGTGACCCTCCAGATGCCGGTGGATTCTCAGGGGTGCTGGCTGTGGGGAGTCCAACAACTTCTGGTTCACGAGAATATGTTATGTAATAGGTTTATGAGAAAATATGCAAGCTGGGGAGCAGGTAGGCACCCAGAAGGGCAGGGCTGGGCTTTTAAAGCAACTTCAGCTCCGCACAAAGCGATCTGCCAGGCTGGCACCTTGCCACCCACCTGCAAAAACACAGAGGCATCTGCATTGCAGGGGGCTGGACTAGATGACCCTCGGAGTTGCGCTCAATTCTACAGTTCTATTATTCTTCACTGGCTATGTTCAAAAGAGCTGAACGCCTTCTCTGCAGCCTCCTGAACCCAACTGGGAGAGGGCTTGCGGGAGCCCCCAGCCCCCATTGAATCCCCTCTCCCCACTGTCAGCTATTAACGCTGGAAAGAAGAAGAAGAAGAAGAGTTTGGATTTGATATCCCGCTTTATCACTACCCGAAGGAGTCTCAAAGCGGCTAACATTCTCCTTTCCCTTCTTCCCCCACAGCTAACACTCTGTGAGGTGAGTGGGGCTGAGAGACTTCAGAGAAGTGTGACTAGCCCAAGGTCACCCAGCAGCTGCATGTGGAGGAGCGGGGACACGAACCCGGTTCACCGGATTATGAGTCTACCACTCTTAACCACTACACCACACTGGAAAGGTCATGTCCACACCTGTTATGACCTTATGGGCATAGCAGGATGAATTCAGTTCAGCAGATAGACGGATTTCAGAGGAGAGGTGGTTGCAGGCAGGACCGGTGCTAGTGATTTTGGCGCCCTAGGCGAGGGGGCGGGCCACGTGACGTCATTGCACATGACGCACGTTGCGGAGCGGTGCCCCACCCCCTGCCTGGCCGGGCGCCCCCCGCCGCCGCGGTTTTCGCCCCAAGTTCCTTGCTCCGCCGCTGGTTGGGGCGGCACCGGGTGGCACCAGGGGGTGAGGGGCAGGCTGGCCAGCGCCCCCTCCATTTTGGCGCCCTAGGCAACTGCCTAGTTCGCCTTAATGGACGCGCCGGCCCTGGTTGCAGGCAAACCCCATGCTCCAACTCTCCCAAGTGTGGGGCAATATTTTCAGCCTGAGGACTACATTTCCTTGTGGGGTAAAAAGGTAAAGGTAAAGGACCGCTGGACAGTTAAGTCCAGTCAAAGGCGGCTGTAGGGTTGCGGCGCTCATCTCGCTTTCAGGCCGAGGGAGCTGGCGTTTGTCCACAGACAGCTTTCCGGGTCATGTGGCCAGCATGACTAAACCGCTTCTGGCACAATGGAACACAGAGACGGAAACCAGAGTGCACGGAAACGCCGTTTACCTTCCCACCGGAGCGGTACCTATGTATCTACTTGCACTTTGACGTGCTTTCGAACTGCTAGGTCGGCAGGAGCTGGGACAGAGCAATGGGAGCTCACCCTGTTGCGGGGATTCGAACCTCCGACCTTCCGATCAGCAAGCCCAAGAGGCTCTGTGGTTTAGACACAGCTTATGCACAGAGAGACCTGCCTACCTATGTCCGGGCAACAAGGGGAATTATCAGCAGTTCATAAGTATTTTTCGCTCCATAAGACGCATCTGAACATAAGACGCACCTAGTTTTTAGAGGAGGAAAGGGGGAAAGCCTTGTTTTTTTGAGGATCAGCTCAAAGTGGTGCAGCTTCTTTTTCAAAGAGGAAAAGCCCCGTTTTTAGGGGGTTCAACTCACAGTTTGCAGCTTCTAGTCCTACAGGAAAGGGAGCCATTTCTACAGTTTCCAGACAGATAATCTAATCAGCCAGTCACATGTCGCTGGGGAAACAAACAGCCTCCCTCTGCATTCAACAACGGAGGCCTGGGCAAGGGGGCGGGGCTGGAAAGGGAGCCTTATCTCTCTCCCCCATCGCTTGCTAAACAGCTGTTCAGCGGCTTCCTTTCAACACCCTCTTCTCTCTTTGTAAAAAAAAGAGCACAATCTGCTTTTGGCCCCTAGGCAATTTGGCTCCAGGGACCATGCATTCGCTCCATAAGACGCACAGACATTTCCCCTTACTTTTTAGGAGGAAAAAAGTGCGTCTTATGGAGCAAAAAATACGGTACATTCCAGGCATGCAAAGGTCTCAGAAGAAGGCATGGAGCAGGGTCACTGAAGGTCGTGACTTGGGGTCGTGACTTGGAGATCTGATGCCCAGTGGCTACTAGCCAGGATGGCTCGGTTTTGCCTCCACGGTGGGAGGCAGCAATGCTTCTGAATAGCAGTTGCTGGAAACCACAGAGAGGGCTCTTGTGCTCAGGTTCTGCTTGTGGGTTCCCCACAACAGGCTCCTGGTTGGCCACTGTGAGAACAGGATGCTGGACCAGTGTTAGAAACTGAGATACGAAAGCTAGGAGCTAAATGGCACCTTAAACCTGGGTTATGGGCTCAACAATTGAATGCCTATGCACTGTTTTTAATAACAAGAATACAAAGGTGAAAATGAATGAACTGCAGCTAAAATATTATGTTCATTTTTCATATGGTCTAGTCCAGTGATGGCTAACCTTGACACTCCAGGTGTTTTGGAACTACAACTCCCATCATCCCTAGCTAACAGGACCAGTGGTCAGGGATGATGGGAGTTGTAGTCCCAAAACATCTGGAGTGTCAAGGTTAGCCATCACTGGTCTAGTCCTTCCCCTGCCCTCCCCCCATAATATTCTTAAGAGGGTCTCTTCTCCAGTCTTCAGAGAGTAGCTGGAAGTGGGGAGGCAGAAAAAGGTCCTCCTTTCCTTCCGCTCTGCCGTTTTAATCTGAAATCTTAGGCGCAGCACTGCGCCCAGAGCTCAGAAACTGCTTGTGCTAATGGAATCCCCTGTCGCAAAATGCGTCTAGAACAATGGGAGTTTCGAATACTGGGCTGGACCTGATCCTACAGGCTCTCCTTACGTTCCTAACCCCAGAGTCAGAGGCGCCAACTTCTCGAGATGCTTGCGGGGACCTGACAAGACTTCCTGATGGTGTGCAACATCATGAGGAGCCGGGGGGCAGAGTTGAATGCCCTCTGAACATGGAGGGGGGCTGGCCCCCTTAAAAAAAAAAAAAGTTGGGTGGAGGAAAATCCCTTGGCTCCCATGAGCCGGCGCCTATGCCCAGAGCCAACCCATTTGGGAGACTGGAATTTCTGCAAAAACAATACAAAGCTGTTCTCTACTTCCGCAAAGGGAGGAAAGACTCAAAGGAAGGTTTGAAGCGGGGGGGGGGTACCATGGGAGCTGTGGTCCCAGGCACACAATTTTTGAGGGGGCCAATCCAGGTGCCCCCATGCAGGTGGCCCCAGCGCAGGCTGGTCCGGTGCTCCTCTCCGCCTGCCAAGGGCTGCGTCGGCCGTCCAGGCTCCTCCCTGCGCAGAGGGGGGGCAGGGGGGCTCAGCACGGCCCCGCTTTGCTCCAGTGAGGGTGGGGTCACTTCAGTGGCAGTGGCAGAGAGGGCTGGGCTGGCGCCCCACCCCACCCAGCCCACAAATGACCCCTCTCCCCGGCCCAGTGTGCACACACACACAAACACTCATGCCCCGGGCACCAGCAACCGATGCTATGCCACTGCTCAAAGACTGCAGAAGAAAAATTAGCATCAGCTGTTCTTCCTCCAGTATGAGCTAGGCATGCAGGCATCAAACCCAAGCCCTCTGCCTGCTTTGCTATGTCTCTGCCCAGCATTTTCCCAGGAGCTGGGAACAACCTGCAGATTTTGCCAGTGCCAACACTCCTCTCAAACGGGTGGGGGAGGCCCTCCTCCATAAACAGCCCCCCTTCCTCCTCCTCCTCCTCCTCACACCCTAATTCTTAGTCACCATCTATTCCAGGCACAGGAGGTATCTCAAATTGGCTCTCAAAGATGCCCCACAGCTCCCAATTAGCAATTTAATAAGCCGTTGTCTGGTGTATCCATCTAAGCAAAAAATGTATTTCAGAGAGCACAGAGGTTTCAAGGCCTATCAGCGCACGGCATCTCGCTTTTAATGATGCTCCAGCTCCTCTATCAGAGCTGCGCATCCCAATTAAAACCATGCTCAACAAAGACCCCCTTGGCAGCGAGGGCAGCGGCGCAGGGTGGCATTTGCTGAGAACACAATGCCAAAATGGAAACAGCCGTCAATAAAAGCAGATCAACAACATGGCAGGACCTGGGGTGCAATTGCCTTCTCCCATATTCTCAACTGGGCATGATTGCCGAGTGGCCAAAGGAAGGCACTCTGCACATGCTACTTTCAACTGCTCCACACCGTTCTGCCTAAGCATCGGCCCTTGCAAAGCCGCTGCTGTAGAGGTGATCAGAAATAGATAAGAATGCCCAAAGAGCTTGCTGGATCAGGCCAATGGCCCAACTAGTTCAATCATATCTTTGTCAACCTGGTACCCTCCAGATGTTTTGAACTACAACTCCCATCAGCCCTAACCAGCACAGGCTGATGGGCACCTGTGACCTGGCAAAGAACATCAGAAGAGCCAATGACCCTTCCAGACCAACTTGTGTTCTCATAGTGACCAATCAGATGCCCGTGGGAAACTCGCAAGCAAGACCCAAGGGCAAGAGCACTCTCCCTTCCTGTGGATTACAGGAACTGGTTTTCAGAAGAAGTCCTGGCTCTGAACAAGAAGGCAGGGCAGAGCCATCCTGGCTAGTAGCCATCGATAAATGTAAAGGGAGAAAAAATGAAAGGCACAAATACAGGATGGGTGACACCTGGCTTGAGAGCAGTACATGTGAAAAGGATCTAGGAGTCTTGGTAGACCACAAACTTGACATGAGTCAACAGTGTGATGCAGCAGCTAAAAAAGCCAATGCAATTCTGGGCTGCATCAATAGGAGTATAGCATCCAGATCAAGGGAAGTAATAGTACCACTGTATTCCGCTCTGGTCAGACCTCACCTGGAATACTGTGTCCAGTTCTGGGCACCACAGTTCAAGAAGGATACTGACAAGCTGGAACGTGTCCAGAGGAGGGCAACCAAAATGGTCAAAGGCCTGGAAACGATGCCTTATGAGGAACGGCTTAGGGGAACTAGGTATGTTTAGCCTGGAGAAGAGAAGGTTAAGGGGTGATATGATAGCTATGTTCCATGTTAAAAGGATGTCATCTAGAGGAGGGAGAAAAGTTGCTTTCTGCTGCTCCTGAGAAGAGGACATGGAGCAATGGATTCAAACTACAAGAAAGAAGATTCCACCTAAACATTAGGAAGAACTTCCTGGCAGTAAGAGCTGTTCGACAGTGGAATTTGCGGCCAAGGAGTGTGGTGGAGTCTCCTTCTTTGGAGGTCTTTAAGCAGAGGCTTGACAGCCACCTGTCAGGAATGCTTTGATGGTGTTTCCTGCTTGGCAGGGGGTTGGACTGGATGGCCCTTGTGGTCTCTTCCAACTCTATGATTCTATGATAGCTTGGATTACTGCAATGCGCTCTACGTGGGGCTACCTTTGAAGGTGACCCGGAAACTACAACTAATCCAGAATGCAGCAGCTAGACTGGTGACTGGAAGTGGCCGCCGAGACCACATAACACCGGTCCTGAAAGACCTACATTGGCTCCCAGTACGTTTCCGAGCACAATTCAAAGTGTTGGTGCTGACCTTTAAAGCCCTAAACGGCCTCGGCCCAGTATACCTGAAGGAGCATCTCCACCCCCATCGTCCAGGCCAGACACTGAGGTCCAGCTCTGAAGGCCTTCTGGCAGTTCCCTCTCTATGAGAAGTGAGGTTACACGGAACCAGGCAGAGGGCCTTCTCGGTAGTGGCACCCGCCTTGTGGAACGCCCTCCCCTCGGATGTTAAGGAAATAAGCAACTATCTGACTTTTAGAAGACATCTGAAGGCAGCCCTGTTTAGGGAAGTTTTTAATGTTTGGTTTTTTACCATGTTTTTAATATTCTATTGGGAGCCTCCCAGAGTGGCTGGGGAAACCCAGTCAGATGGGCGGGGTATAAATAATAAAATTGTTGCTGTTGTTGTTGTTGTTGTTGTTACTGCATGAAGAAGGTCTTCATTTTATCTTCGAACAATCAGCTTTACCGCATGCCCACAAATTCAAGTGCTATGAGAGAGGGAGAAAACCATTTCCGCCACAATCAACTGGCCTTCTAGAAGACACGAGGCATACAGTACATTTTAAAGCATATGACTTTAAAGAATCCTGGGAACTGTAGTTTGCTATGGGTGCTGGGAATTGTAGCTCTGTAAGGGGAAACTACAGCTTCCAGGATCTTGTGTTGAATGTATGGTGTGGATCTGCCCATAGGTAAATGTTTCAGAGGGAAAGGAATACCCGGTACGTTGCCCAACTTAGAGGCAAGTCCAATGTGTCAGGATAAAGTATGACCCCCAGGACCTGTTTTGTGCCCCTGTTGCTCTGTTCCTGCAAACACAGGAGTCTGTGGTGTTTAGAGTGTCCGACTAAGGCCTGGGAGACGAGGGTTCGAATCCCCACTCGGCCATGAAACGGCCTGGGAAGACCTGTAATTAATGCTGTTGTAAGAATTTTAAGGTCTTATATATATATAATAAATGTTCATAAGTGTTCCAAGCAAACAAGGCCACAGGCCTGTCTCCATTTTGACTCCCAGCTGACCAGTATTTCTCTGCAAGGAAGGAGGGGGTGATTGTCTCAGTGATAATTCCTGGCTTCCTGATACCTGAGTGCCAGACAAAAGGGTGTGATTAACTTGGCTGGGAAACAGGGAATTGCAAATATCTCTTTTATTTTACTTGATGGGTTTTTGGTGGAGGGCAAGAGGAGGCATGGGGAGGGTCAAGGATGCTCAGATTACTGCTACCAGACCTCCCCTTTCATGATGTAACTGTGATGTATCTGGGAGGGGGTCCTGGGTTACACCCCTTTTTGTGATGTATGTATGATGTATAGGGGGGTGGTCTTGACCGAGAGGGGGAGAATTTCAAAAGTCTATATAGGAGCTGTCACACCATTGTTCTGGGTTCCTCCTCCCTCCTCCATTTTGGGAGTGAGGGCCCTGTTTGCAACAGATACAATAAAGATTTTGCTTCTCAATTTTTCTCTGGTTGGCCTCTGTAATTTACTCCTACCGATGGAGAACCTGAAAAGGCTCTTGTGTACCCCATAAGGGAATAAGAGCAGATTTCTGTTTATTCCAATGCTCATGATGGTGTTTGCTTTAGGGAAAGAGGTTGCTTGAGTTTGATTTCCTGAGCGCTGCCGCGAGCGGGTGTCTTCTTGTTCCAGCGCAGCGCAAATCATAGAATCATAGAATCATAGAGTTGGAAGAGACCACAAGGGCCATCCAGTCCAACCCCCTGCAATGCAGGAATCACAGCTAAAGAACCCCTGTATTCCTCTTCCGAAAGCAATGCAATCTGGGAGAAAGAGAGTGCTGGAATGTGGGGTCAAACCCCTCCTTTCTGCACCATGAAGTCAATAATAATAATAATAATAATAATAATAATAATTTATTATTTATACCCCGCCCATCTGGCTGGGTTTCCCCAGCCACTCTGGGCGGCTTTCAACAAAGCATTAAAATACAATAATCTATAAAACATTAAAAGCCTCCCTAAACAAAAGCAATAGCAACAAAAGGACTGGTATCACCTCCAGTCTGTTCCCGAGGCCTGGCTTCTGAAAGGTCCAAGGATGTGTTGATGGAGTCCTCCTAAATGTGGCCCTCAAGGCCTCTTTCTCTGGCCACTGGGTCCCTCCCTGGGCCACGGCCCTTCCGCAAACCACACCCCCTTCCCTGCCCCTGTTACAGGCTGCCCTCAAGTGTTTTTGCCTAGCTAGAAAGTCACTGAACTGCTGTTTTGCCTCTTTCTTCCCTGGATGGAAGACATGAGATCATAGCTGTCAACCCTCCCTTTTTTTTGCAGGAAACTCCCTTATTCCAATGCCGTTTCCCGCTGCTATCCCGGATTGTTGATATCCCTTAAATTTCCCGGATTTCAAAGGAAGCAGCTCCTCTCCCTCCCTGCCGGCCAGGGAGGCTCCTCAGCTCCGTTGCTCGGCTGCCAATAAGGAGCCTGAGACCGACTGGGGGCGGAGCTTGCATGCCTTGTGCAGCCAGACCCTCACGCCCAACCAGACAGACAGCCTGCCTGCCGTCTGCTGGATCTTTCGCTTACCCGTTGGCACGCAGCCTCTGGAGCGCAGGGTGGCGAGGCTACTTGGTGCCATTTCACCGCCCTTGCGGCATCCCTTATTTTCAAATCCGAAAGTTTGAAAAAAATCCCTTATTTTCAAATCTGAAAGTTGACAGCCATGGCCCTAGAGCCTGCGGGAGTGGGGTCCTTTCCCTCTTTCCTGGGAGCCAACCACACCCTGGGCATACCCCCGTTACACTGCAACAGCAGATCCCAAGAGGCTGAGGCATTCCACGCGATTCCTGAAAGGCTGCCCAGCCTCCCTTCTGCTGCGGCAGAAGGCGTCTCGGAGCTGCGCTGTGCTCACAGAAGGGAGAGTCAAAATTAAACGAAAACAGCGCAGGAGCTTTTCAATGAAACACAGCCTCCCTTCCTCCTCCTCCCCCCCCCCCACCTCAAAGCTCATTCACAACTCACGTTCCATTCTCGAGAACGAGGAATCCAATGTGTTCCCGTTCCAGCCCGTTGTTGTCGAGAGAGCGCGTAAGGGGAGCCGCCTCTGCTGCAATGTGAATTTCCTCCTGCTTGGTGCAGACATCTGCAGGGTGGCGAGCAAATTCGCCAGGCGTGCCCACCCCCCAGAAAGAAAAAGAAAAAGAAAAACCCTGCGATTGGCAACGGCTGCAGAGGAGAAGCAAAGCGCAGCTCCCCGGCAGGCAGAATCATAGAATCCTAGAATCCTAGAATCCTAGAGTTGGAAGAGACCACAAGGGCCATCCAGTCCAACCCCCTGCCAAGCAGGAAACACCATCAAAGCATTCCTGACAGGTGGCTGTCAAGCCTCTGCTTAAAGACCTCCAAAGAAGGAGACTCCACCACACTCCTTGGCAGCAAATTCCACTGTCGAACAGCTCTTACTGTCAGGAAGTTCTTTCTAATGTTTAGGTGGAATCTTCTTTCTTGTAGTTTGAATCCATTGCTCCGTGTCCGCTTCTCTGGAGCAGCAGAAAACAACTTTTCTCCCTCCTCTATATGACATCCTTTTATATATTTGAACATGGCTATCATATCACCCCTTAACCTTCTCTTCTCCAGGCTAAACATACCCAGCTCCCTAAGCCGTTCCTCATAAGGCATCGTTTCCAGGCCTTTGACCATTTTGGTTGCCCTCCTCTGGACACGTTCCAGCTTGTCAGTATCCTTCTTGAACTGTGGTGCCCAGAACTGGACACAGTATTCCAGGTGAGGTCTGAGCAGAGCGGAATAGGTAGATCGCAAGTTGCTCGGGCACAGCAGCTCCAACTCCTACCACAGCCATCATTGCAGGCACTGGGAACACTGAGCATCACAGCCTTTTCGTGCAGCCCCCTGCATGGAGGAGAGGTCTATCGATGGCTACTACTAGCCTCTGCCTTCCACAGTTGGGGGCAACAGAGCTTCCGAATCCCAGTTGCTGGAGGCCACAGGAAGGGAGAAGGCTCTTGGATTCAAATCTTGCTTGCTGGTTTCCCACAGGCATCTGGGTGGCCGCTAGGATGCTGGACCAAATGGGCCAGTGGCCTGATCCAGCCAGCTCTTCTTATGTTCTCCCTTATGCCTGGAATCCCACCCCAGAATACCTCTGCCAACTTCCACCCCATCCATTCCTACAAGCACTTCATTGTTGGCATCTGTCTGCCTCAAGAGGCAATGGGGTGCTTCACCTCCAGGTAGGGGCGGAGGAAGCCTCCTCGCTACCCGGGGCGGCGAACGGAGGCATCCCCCTGAGAGCGGGGCGTCGTGACGTTACGTCGTGACGTCACAACGGAGTGCGCACGTGCGAAATGCCGCGCGTGTGCACTCCGTTGCCGGGCCGCTACCACAGCGGCCTTGCGAGCCGCCGCGCGAAAAGCAGCAGCGGTGGGGCAGCCCCACGGGCTGCCGCGTGCGATTGGCGGCTCTTGGGGGTGCCCTGCCGCTGCTGCTTTTCGCGCGGCGGCTTGCAAGGTCGCCGCGGGAGCAGCGGCGCCGGTCAAGACGGAGTGCGCACGCACGGCATTTCACGCATGCGCACTCCGTCTTGACCAGTGCCGCTGCTTCCGAGGCGGGGCACCCCCACGAGCCGCCGATCGCGCACAGCAGCACCGGTGGGTGGGCCGCAGGGCAGAGCGGCCCCACTCCGCGGCTTGCTCGGGGCCCGTGTCACCCCCCCTCCCCCTGGAACCTGGGGCGTGCCACCACCACCACCACCCCGCTCCCCCCTTGCGACGCCACTGCCTCCAGGGGTGAAGTTAAACCACTGTATTAGCAGCACCAAAGTGGCAAGTTTGGACAGGGTGGGCTGCCCAGCCAGTCAAAACGGCTCCTACCATGTGGCCGCTATCGCATGCTGGCAGCTTCTAGATGTCACAGGTGAGAGCTGAGTGCGAGGTGGGGACCAGAGGTGGACAAAGTACCCCAGAAGGAGCATTACATGTCCCCCAGCAGAAGGTGAAAAAGGTAAAGGACCCCTGGACGGTTAAGTCCAGTCCAAGGCGACTATGGGGTTGCGGTGCTCATTTCCCTTTCAGGCCGTGGGAGCCGGAGTTTGTCCACAGACAGCTTTACGGGTCATGTGGCCAGCATGACTAAATCGCTTCTGGCGCAACGGGGACACTGTGACGGAAACCAGAGCCCCCTGAAACGCCGCCTACCTTCCCACCGCGGTGATACCTATTTATCTACTTGCATTGGTGTGCTTTCGAACTGCTAGGCTGGCCGAAGCTGAGACAGAGCAACGGGAGCTCCATCCGTCGTGGGGATTCGAACCACCGACCTTCTGATCGGCAAGCCCAAGAGGCTCAGTGGTTTAAACCACAGCGCCACCCGCGTCCCTTGTCCCCCAGCAGAGGTACTACCCCATTCCTAGTACCCCATACAAGCACCAATCATTACCAAACTTCAGTCTACTAAAATCTTCCTAGCAGCCCCTTATGAATTGGATTCCCAATTCAGGGGTCTCTAGTTCAGGGGTCTCTAGTGTCTCTAGAGAGAGGGAGACAAGCAAGCTCTCTCCAGGGGGCCTGGTTTTGTCAGCTTTCTGCTGCCTTTCTCTGGACCTGAACTTTTCTCTCTCTCCCCGTCCCTGCCACCCAAATTTGGGGCTTTCTGACACTTTACGCTACGCTGGAAGAAGAAGGCATCCACTCACCGCAGCAGCGCCCAGGAAATTAAGCTCGAGCAATGCAGAACATTGACATTATCCGCGAGGCAACCTCTTTCCCTAAAGCAAACATCATCACAAAGGAGTCGGGAGCATTAATTACAGGGGAAACAGAGCAGCTCTCAAAGTACCTGTGTACACAGGTAGATAGGAAGGTAAACAAAGATGTGGAAAGGAAGAGGTAGATCTAGAACAGGAGGGAGAGGGGGGGCCCTTTATCCAGGATGGCTAGGCTCTTTTGCAATGGGGAGGGGGGATCTCAGGACAGCAGCACTGCAGCATTTCGGGGAATGCCGTCCTGACAATCTCGTCTAAGCTCTCCAGCAAACAGTTCCTGGAAAATGTGTCTCTGTGGACCTCTGTCCACCCACTGCACGGAGAAAGCAGTGGGTGCAGGGCAGGGGGATGGGGCGGGGGGACAGGACGAGGATGACTCACTAGGGATTAGCCTTAAAGGTAAAGGGACCCCTGACCATTAGGTCCAGTCGTGTCCGACTCTGGGGTTGTGGCGCTCATCTCGCATTATTGGCCGAGGGAGCCGGCGTACAGCTTCCGGGTCATGTGGCCAGCATGACTAAGCCGCTTCTGGCGAACCAGAGCAGCGCACGGAAACGCTGTTTACCTTCCCACCGGAGAAGTACCTATTTATCTACTTGCACTTTGACGTGCTTTCGAACTGCTAGGTTGGCAGGAGCAGGGACTGAGCAACGGGATCTCACCCCGTCGCAGGGATTCAAACCGCCGACCTTCTGATCAGCAAGCCCTAGGCTCTGTGGTTTAAAACACAGCGCCACCTGGGTCCCATAGGGATTAGCCTTAAGGTCTTCAAAATGTCCTAAGGCAGGAGGAGAAAGGAGACGGCGTCTGCAGTTGTAAAATAGCGCTTTGCCCACCATTCTCAGCCCCCCCCCCCCAAGCTGGGGAAACAATTAAAAATCATTTTTAAAAATGAACAGGCATCCAAACGGCAAGCAGTACAGTAAGCATAAAAATCCATCACACCTTCCCAAAGCCAGGATGAAGACCTTATAAATCAGCTCCTCCTGCCCCCCCACACCCCAAAAAGAAAGAGAACTTTATAAGCAGCACTCAAGCAGGCAGAGACAGAGATAGTGATGTTATAAGAATTTAAGGTCTCAAATATATAAATTAAATGTTCATCAATTTACAAGGCAAACACATACATAAGTATGTAAACCACTTGTCTGAAATAGTACAGGAGAACCATCCTGAAACCATTTTGACTCTCCCAAATTGACTTCAAATGTTTCTCTGCAAGGAGGAAGGAAATGGGAAAGTCTCTCCATTGTCTTTTGCTTACCTGTCTTAAGGGCATAGCTGTCAACCCTCCCTTTTTTTGCAGGAAACTCCCTTATTCCAATGCCGTTTCCCACTGCTATCCCGGATTGTTGATATCCCTTCAATTTCCCGGATTTCAAGGAAGCAGCTCCTCTCCCTCCCTGCCGGCCAAGGAGGCTCCTCAGCTGCGTTGCTCAGCTGCCAATAAGGAGTCTGAGACCGACTGGGGGCGGAGCTTGCATGCCTTGTGCAGCCAGACCCTCACGCCCAACCAGACAGCCTGCCTGCCATCTATGCGCTCACTCTTTCGCTCACCCGTTCGCGCGCAGCCTCTGGATCCCAGGGTGGCGAGGCTACTTGGTGCCATTGCACCGCCCTCGCGGCATCCCTCATTTTCAAATCCGAAAGTTTGAAAAAATCCCTTATTTTCAAATCCGAAAGTTGACAGCTATGCTTAAGGGCGTATTTGTGAATGAATAGGGTGAGCCTGTGACCTGGATTCAGGAATTAAAAGTATTTACCAGGGGTAGGCAACCTAAGGCCCGTGGGCCGGATGCGGCTCAATCGCCTTCTCAATCCGGCCCGCGGACGGTCCAGGAATCAGCATGTTTTTACATGAATAGAATGTGTCCTTTTATTTAAAATGCATCTCTGGGTTATTTGTGGGGCATAGGAATTCGTTCATCCCCCCCCCCCAATGTAGTCTGGCCCACGGCTGAAAAACGTTGCTGACCCCTGGTATTTACCATCACAAATGAAAGGCCAGGCTGCCCAGGTAAAGCAATCAGTGACCATTAACAGATATCCTAGCAAACAGGGTTTCTGCTGGAGACTGCCTCCTTCTGTGATGTATGTATGGTTTTTTTTGGGGGGGGGGATGGTCTTGAGCTACAGGGTGGGCAATTTCAAAAGTCTATATAAGGGCTTGTGCACCATTGTTCTGGGTTCCTCCTCCCTCCTGCATGTGGTGAGTGGGGACCCTGTTGCAACAGCTGAATAAAGATCAGTCTTACTAGCTGCTTTGCTTCTCAATATTCTCTGGTTGGCCACTGTTATTTTCTCCTACCAATAGGGAACTCACTTAAGGACTCTATACGGGCTCCAGGATACCCCACAACTGAAAGAAAGCAGTTTTTCTTATAACAGGTTCCAATAACAGGTAGCTCAGTTCATTATTATTTTTTCCAAAATACAGTCTGGCCCACCACATGGTCTGAGGGATGGTGGACCGGCTCACGGCTAGAAAAGGTTGCTGACCCCTGTCTTAGCACGTTTCTCCCTTTCGTCCTGAGTTCGAGCGTCTTCAAAGCCCATGACACCTTTGCTAAAGGCTGTTCTCCAACTGGAGCGCTCGCAGGCCAGTACCAGTGGTCGATGTTGAAAGATACTTTAAACCTCTTTTGTTGACCGCCAGCATTACGCTTTCCATTTTTCAGTTCGAAATAGAGTAGTTGCTTTGGAAGACAATAATCAGGCATCCGAACATCATGTCCAGTCCAACGAAGTTGAATAGTTTTGATGACACATATATACAACCCCAGCATCGGATGGAGGGGCTCACAGCATGGACACCCCAACAGAGCTTGCTTCTCCAATAGTGGCAGTTATGGATCCAGCACGGAGCAAGCAGGTCTCCGGTGTCTCCAGCCTCCAACTCACTCCCAACTCTGCTTTCTCATGCACAACTTTGGCTATTGTGATGCTACTTAGTGGCTAGAGCAACTCCTTTGGTTATGCTAGTCATGGTGGCCAAAGCCATTATCTAGTCCAGGGGTCAACAAACTTTTTCAGGCCTTAGTTTGCCTACCCATGATCCAGGGGTCAGCAACCTTTTTCAGCCGTGGGCCGGTCCACCATCCCTCAGAGCATGTGGTGGGCCGGACTATTTGGGGGGGGATTTGGGGTGTGTGTGAACGAATTCCTATGCCCCATAAATCACTCAGAGATGCATTTTAAATAAAAGCACACATTCTACTCATGTAAAAACACCAGGCAGGCCCCACAAATAACCCAGAGATGCATCCTCTATAATAAAGTTGCTGTGTCCCTGCGTCCGTTCCGTGTGTCACGGAATTGCGCTACTGCGCATGTCCGTGTCCCACACGGACGCAGGGATTGGAGCGGGCGGAGAGGGGGCGTGTCTGCGAGGCAGCGGCGGCGCACGCACAGTGTCAGTTGCGCCAGCGCCGCTGCCTCGCACGGACGCAGAGGGCCGCCCCATCCTCGCCGCCGCTACCCGCCACTGCTACAGCCGCCCCCGGGGTAAACGAAGAAGGGGGAGGGAGCCCCTCTCCACCCCCCAGCGGCCGCTGTTCTGCCTCCTCCTGCCTCCTCCTCCTCTAGCGCCCGTTATTGAACGGGTTAAATTCAACTAGTTTTAAATAAAAGGACACATTCTACTCATGTAAAAACAAGCTGATTCCCGGACCGTCCGCATGCCGGATTGAGATGGCGATTGAGCCGGATCCAGCCCCCGGGCCTTAGTTTGCCTACCCATGATCTAGACAAAGGGGCTGGTTCGACAAGCTTGCTCTCTTTGGTTCTAACACCCCTCCCCATAAAGGTAAAGGTAAAGGGACCCCTGACCATTAGGTCCAGTCGTGTCCGACTCTGGGGTTGCGGCGCTCATCTTGCATTATTGGCCGAGGGAGCCGGCGTATAGCTTCCGGGTCATGTGGCCAGCATCACAAAGCCGCTTCTGGCGAACCAGAGCAGCGCACGGAAACGCTGTTTACCTTCCCGCTGTAGCGGTACCTATTTATCTACTTGCGCTTTGACGTGCTTTCGAACTGCTAGGTGGGCAGGAGCTGGGACTGAGCAATGGGAGCTCACCTCGTCGCAGGGATTCGAACCGCCGACCTTCTGATCGGCAGGCCCTAGGCTCAGTGGTTTAGATCACAGCGCCACCCTAGGACATCCCCATACAGGATCTCAAAAATTGGGAGGGGCTCGAGGCATCATCTAGACTGACTGCCCCCAAACCCACAACATCTGGATCTTTTTTTCAAAGGGGGGGGTACTGTTACATTAAGAATGGCTTACACAGAGACATGCCAGGCGCACGCATAAACCCTCTCCAGCATTTATTTTTATGCCACAGAACACAAACAAAGTCCTTGGCATTAGCAATTGAACCAAATTATCTCTCTGTTATCCTCTTAATAGCAGTTGCAGATCGTTCCTCTCCTCACTGGAAAATTATGTCCTTATTTTGTTATGATTAAACCAGGGGGAAAAATCCCTTTGTAGGGGAAATTCAGCACAGAAGAGGCCCCCACCCTCTTTTTTCTCAGACGGCACGACAGCAGCAGAGTTCAGAAAGAGAGAAAATAAACATTCTGCTGCTCCATATGCTTTGGATTTCTGAAAATGGCAAAGCAAGGAGAAAATTCATGCCTTGGGTATAACTAAAGGAATACTCCCTGTGCAATCAGAACGGCCATAGCTCAGTGGCTGAGAGCTCCTGCTTGAATACCAAAGGTCCCAAGTTCCACTCTTGGTGTCTCCAGGTGGGGTTGGGAGAGACTCCCTGCCAGAAGCCCTGGAGAGACACTGCTACCCATAGCTGTCAACCCTCCCTTTTTTGCGGGAAACTCCCTTATTCCAATGCCGTTTCCCGCTGCTATCCCGGATTGTTGATATCCCTTAAATTTCCCGGATTTCAAAGGAAGCAGCTCCTCTCCCTCCCTGCCGGCCAGGGAGGCTCCTCAGCTGCGTTGCTCGGCTGCCAATAAGGAGTGTGAGACCGACTGGGGGCGGAGCTTGCATGCCTTGTGCAGCCAGACCCTCACGCCCAACCAGACAGACAGCCTGCCTGCCGTCTACGCGCTCGCTCATTCGTTCACACCGTTTGCGCACAGCCTCTGGAGCGCAGGGTGTCGAGGCTACTTGGTGCCATTGCACCGCCCTTGCGGCATCCCTTATTTTCAAATCCGAAAGTTGACAGCTATGCTGCTACCTGTCAGTGTAGACAGAAGGAGCTAGACCAGTGTTATGCCCCATTGAATTTCAGTGGATCCAGTGTCTAAGGCAAGGGGAAGCCCCCCCCCCAACCCTCCACTGATTCCCAAACTGCAGCCTCTGCAATTTGTCCCTCCATGTTCATCATCATCATCATCATCATTCAGCATAGCTGTTGAGGACACAAGACAGAGCCTTCTCTGTGGCTGCTCCCATACTGTGGAATTCCCTCGTAAGGCTGGCTCTCCCATCTGCTGGCAGGCTGAGAGCTTTCTTGTTCAGACAGGCCTTTGGAAACTGAGGGTCAGAAAATGCTAAGCAATGGACCGCAGTCAAGGTTCAAAAACATTTTTCCACCGGTAGATCATGGGAACCGCTGATTTTTTACTTATTTATTTATCTTGCTCGTTCTAAATGTGTTTCGATGCATTTTCACTATTGTTTAGGGACAAAGGTGGGATATAAACCTATTAAATCAATCACTTTCTCCTCCTTCCTCTCCCCGTTCCCTACAACAAGCCCTTAACAAGGGTAGAGGAGACCCATAAAAGATACCCAGTTATCATATTAGTATTACCTCTTCTACTATGATAAGCAGCAGTGCGGTGCGGTTCTTTGCACAGAAAAGCAAGCGAGAGGTCTCTGCCCAGAGGAGCTTAAAAGCTAAATCTCAATTAAGGGGGAGGAAACTTGAGGGGAAGGGAAACTGAGACGACGTCACAGAAAAGACCTCTTATACGCACTTATATGCCCCTTACCCTGTGTCTCCTAAAATAAGACGCAGCCATAAGCCGTAGCAGGATATAAGCCATACCCCGAAAATAACCCATACCCCGAAAATAAGACATAGTGACGCGGTGCCTCTCCCTTAAGACGGCCTGGATAGGCATGGCTCAACTCAACACCTTTATTGGCATATATAAAAGAGACATACAAACCATCAATTTATATAATATTTCTATATAATATAATATTTCTGAAAGCATGCAATAAATAGAAAAAGATAAAAGGATCCTCATTAGTCACTATTGGTCAGGCTAGATATACTGGTCTTAATTTCAAAAACCCTAGTCAGATATTGAGCCATAGCTCTAGTGAGGGCAGAGGAATCATCCCTCAGCAGGAAGTGGATCGTAAGTTGGTTATTAAAAAGGGCACTAGGCCACATTGAGGACATTGAAGGACCAATTCGGAAGATATTAGAGAGGGGACAATCCAGGATCATATGGTCCACAGAGTCCGGCACATTCTGGCCACAAGGGCAGAGTCTGTCCTGGTAAGGGATGCCTCTGAGTCTTCCGGAAAGCACGGAAGATGGAAAGGCATTTAGACGAGCCAGAATAAATACTCTGCGATGTAATGGCGTAACCAAATTGTAGAAGTAATTAGGCATCGTTCCATGATGAGGTTGCAGCCCTAGAGAGGCAGGAGAGCATATTTGGGGCTGGGAGGGATAGAGTTTTTGAAATTCATTATCCAGCAGCCTCTGTTTTATTAGTGCAAAGATGTGTGATTCCTCAAATGACGAGAGGGAATCTACAGTAAATCCTATTTGGATAGGCGTGGCTATGCATCATACCGACGCAGAGCGGTTAAAATAAGACATCCCCCGAAAATAAGCCATACTGTGTTTTTTTGAGGGGGGGGAATATAAGACGGTGTCTTATTTTAGGAGAAACATGGGTAGGTGTCAAGGCCTCCAGGCTGTCGGTATTTTTTGAGAGGGATGAAAGCACATAGTCCAAACCTTTAGGTGGATTAAAGTGCTCTGAAACCTTAGCACGAAAAAAATTCATGTTTAAAAGTGGGAGGTGGGCTTGCTTTCTGCATTTGGAAAGGGATGGGAAACTGAATGGGAAAGTTTGGGGTGAATGCATGATGAACACCCCGTACGCAAATCAGGATGAATTCTCATTGTTGTAACAGCCCTGCAAACAAATCCAAACAAACGCTGGAGAATCTAAGCACTGTGTGAGCTTTGTGCAAGCAAATCAGGGTGAATGCTGAATAAACAGGTCACCTGCAGGAGTTCTTCATTTCAGCAGGGAAGAGGGCAGATCATCTCAGGAATTAAGCAGTACAACTGTCCCTTTACTGCTCCCCACGCTCATCCTGGTGTGATT